>JAIUJO010000073.1:2057207-2059707 GCA_023846275.1 Vanilla planifolia
TCTTCTTCTTCTTCATCTTATTCTTGTTCTTCTTCTTCTTCTTCTTCCTCTTTACTCTTCTTCATCATCATCATCATTATCTCCTTCTTCTTCTTCCTCATCTTCTTCTTCTTCTTTTTCTGCTTCTTCTTCTTCTCCTTCTTTTTCTTCTGCTTATTTTCCTTCTTCTTCTTCTTCCTCTTCTTTTTCTTCTTCTTCTTTTTCCAATTCTTCATCTTCATCTTCTTCTTGTTCTTGTTCTTCTTCTTCTTCTTCTTCTTCTTTTTCTTCTGATTCTTCTTTTTCTTGTTGTTTTTTTTCTTTTACTTCATCTTCCTCATGTTCTTCCTCTAATACTTCTTCATGTTCTTCTTCTTCTTTTTCTTCTCTTTCTTCTACTTCTTTTTCTTTTTCTACTTCTTCCGCATCTTCTTCTTTCTCATCCTTTTATTCTTCCTCCTCGTCAACCTCTACTTCTTCTTGATCTTCCTCTTCTTTTTCTTCTTCTTCTCTTTTTTCTTCTTCTTCTTCTTCTTTCTTCTTATTCTTCTTCTTCTTCTTCTACTTCTTAATCTTTCTCCTCTTCTTCTTCTTATTCTTCCAATTCTACTACTTCTTCTTCTTCTTCTCCTTCTTCTTCTCCTTCTTCTCCTTCTTCTTATTCTTCCAATTCTACTACTTCTTCTTCTTCTCCTTCTCCTTCTAATTCTTCTTTTTCCTTTATTGACAATTCTTCTTCTTCTCCTTTTTCCTCTTCCTCTTCTTCTTCTGCTTCGTCTTCTTCTTCTTCTTCTTCTTCTTCATCTACTACATCATCTTCTTCTACTTCTTTTTCTCATTCTACATCTCCTTCTTTTTCATCATCATCTTCTTCTTCTTCTGCTTCTTCTTCTTCTTCTTCTTCTACCTCTCCTTCTTCTTCACTATCATCATCTTTTTCTTCTTCGTTTTCTTCAACCACTACTACATCATTTTCTTCTTCTCTTCCTTTTCATCTTCTTCTTCTTCTTGTTCTTCTTCTCTACTTCTTATTCTTCTTTCTTCATCTTCTTCTTCTTCTACTTCTTTTAGTCTTCTTCTTCTTCCTCTCCATCTTTTTCTTGGTCTTCTACTTCTTCTTCTTCTTATTCTTATTCTTCTCTTTCTTCTCTTTCTTCTCCTTCCTCTCCTTCATCTCTTTCTTCTTCTTCTTCTTCTTGTCCTCCTCCATCTCCTTCTTCTTTTTCTTCTTCTTTTTTTCTTCTTCTTCTACTTCTTCTTCTTCTACCTCATCTTATCCTTCTTAATTTTCTTCTTCTTCTTTTTCTTTTTCTTCTTCTTCCTCATCGTCTTCTTCTTCTTCTTCTTCTTCCAATTCTACTTGTTCTTCTTATACTTCTTTTTCTTCTTCTTCTTCTTCTCATTGTTATTATTATTCTTCTTTTTCTTCTTCTTCTTCTTCTTCTTTTTCTTCTTCCTGTTCTTCTTCTTCTTCTTCTTCTTCTTCTTCTTATTCTTCTTCTTCTTCTGCTTCTTCTGCTTCATCTCCCTCTTCTTCTTCTTCTTCTTCTTCTTCTTTTCTTCTTCTTCTTCTTCCTCTTCTTATTCTTCTTCTTCTTCTTCTTTTTCTTCTTCTACTTTATCTTCATCTTGTTCTTCTTCTTTTTCTTCAACATTATCATCATCTTCTTCTCCTTCTTCTACTTCTTTTTTATTGTAGTTCTTCTTATTCTTCTTCTTCTTCTTTATCTTCTTCTTCTTCATCATCTACTTCTTCTTCTTGTTCTTCTTCATCACCTTCTTCTTTTTTTTCTGTCTTCTATTACTTCTTCTTTTTCTTCTTCTTCTTCTTTTTCTTCTTCTTCGTCTTCTTCTTCTTCTTCTTCTCCTTCTCTTTCTTCTCCTTCTTCTCCTTATTCTCTTTCTTCTATTTCTTCTTCTTCTTCTTCTTGTTCTTCTTCTTCGACTTCTTCTTCTTCTTTCTCTTCTTCTTCATCTTCATCTTCTTCTTCTATTTCTTCTTCCACTTCTTCATCTTCTCCTTCTCTTTCTCCTTCTCCTTCTCCTTCTTCTTCTTCTTCTTTTCTTCTTTTTCATTTTCTTCTTCTTCTCCTCCACTTTCTCCTTCTTATTTTTCTTCATCATCTTCTTCATCTTCTTCTTCTTCTTCCACTTCTTCGTCATCTTCTTCTTCTTTTTCTTCTGTTCTTCTTCTTCTTCTTCTACTTCATCTTCTTCTTCTTCTTGTACTTCTTCTTATCCTTCTCCATCTCCTTCTTCTTCTTCTTCTTCATCTTCTTCTTCTTCTTCTTCTTCTTCTTCTTATTTTACTTCTCCCTCTTCTTCGTCTCCTTCTTCTTTATGTTCTTCGAATAATTCATCTTCATCTTCTTCTTCTTCTTCTTCTTCTTCTTCTTCTTCTTTGTCTCGTTCTTTTTCTTGTCCTTCTTCTTCATTTTCGATTCCTTCTTTTTCTTCTTCTTCATTATCTTCTTCTTCTTCTTCTTCTTCTTCTTCTTCTTCTTCTGCTACTTCTTTTTTG